>VNJZ01008465.1:0-11932 GCA_008042795.1 Drosophila asahinai | reverse complement strand
TGCGACTCTGTTGCAGCGCACAGCTCTCGACTCTCAAAAGTAAACAAACCGACCGAGAAGAAGAAGAAGAAGACACATTACATATTTTCATTCCAGGTCGAAAAAGATGGATAAGAATTATGGTGCCAATCAAAAATAGTTAATGCATACTTAACCTGTTAATATCTGAATGCAACCTGTTCAAGCAGAAGTTCTTTTGACACACACACCTCTCACCCTTTTTTCTACTTCTGTAAATGAATTTGTTTTGTCACAGAAATGATTTCGGCTTAAAAAGCGTCTTCTCGCTCAAGTACGCATACACACACGTGCTCACATGCGCATTCTATTTTTAGATTTTTACGCTCTCAACTTTGTGCTAGCGCGCTGAGAGCGAGAGAGGATAGAAGAGGAGAGGAAGATCGTTCGCCAGCGGTGAGAGAGGGACAGCGCCTACGCGCGAAATCGTGTCGTTCATGAATCGGTTTTACTCCGTCCCCGAAAATCCATAACGCGCCTAAAGAAGTTTCACTTCAAAAAACCGACTTTTCGGGAAGCGCTCGGGTAATTTACTTCCAAAATAACGTATATTCATGCGTTCTTAGAGAATCGAAAGCTGCACATAAAATTTATTTTACAGCTCATTTCATCGCTTCAAATATACCAACAAAAGAACACTTGTTATTGCACACATCTAATATGTGTTATATCATAGTTTTGGCAATTTTTGAGCTAGAATTGGCGGCATGATAAGTTCCGTTGAACAACCCGTTCTGTTTGGGTGCTTGCTGGCTTCGTGCCGTGTGTGTGGCTGTGTGCTTGGCAGTGCGCTGTGTGTGTGTAAAACTACGCTTACCCTACTATTTACATTAAATCCTAACTTACCCTATAATTTACATTATTTACTATTTACATGGGTTGTGACTCCGTCACACTCACACTCAATTTTTACTATTTATTTGCACCCGCTGCCCCTGTTCCTCTTCCAGGTACCGGGGAGCCCGTCTCCTGGTTCCTCGCACACTCGCTGGTGTGTCAGCTCAGGGTGCACTGCTTTGACGCCCTCGTCAGCTAGGGGGCGGTGTCGACGGTCGGCCGGGGAGAAGCGGCGGAATACGGGACCGTGATGACGTCGTCCTCGGCGGCAGCATGGGGCGCTCCGCTGTCGGCGTCCCATGCGTTATGGCTCGGTTCTAACCCGGCCTCGTCGCTGGTGATCGGGTCGTACTGCGCTGGGTACTGGGGTGACTGGATCCTCGACTCGCCCGGTATGTACCCCCGGCTGCTCGGTGGTGAAACGTCGTCGGCGGCCTCCGCCCACGCTATAGCAGGTTGTAATGGCGACCTTGGCCAGCCGCGGCGCTCTCGGCGTTGTTTCGGACGACCTTGAAGATGTTCCCTAGCTGCTCGCCCCGCTCGGTTAGGGCAACCTCTGGGGTGCCTCGTCCATGTGTACGTCGTCGTACAGGGTCTTTTGTAGCCGAGATTCTCGTCCTTGTGTCAGGAGCTGAATGCCGTCGTGTCTGAAACACTGCGGGCCTCCGTCCAGATACTGGGCGATCATCGTCTTAATCGTCAGGTTGGCCCTCTCCGTCGGGTTCTGCCTCGGTGTGTGCTGCAGTTCCATGCCCAGAGACTTGCAGAAGTTCTGAAATTACCGACCCGTGAACTGCGTGTCGTTGTCGCAGACGAATATTCTCGGAATTCCAAATCTGCTCAGGATCCGCTCTCGAAAAGCGCGTTCGAATTGGGTTCCGGTCGCCTTCCGTAAGGGAACCAGTTCCATCCATTTGCTAAGGGCATCCAAGAATACCAGGAGCATGGTATTGTCTTGCTTCGAGCGTGGGAGCCGCCCGACGAAGTCTGGGCTTAGCACGTGGAATGGCTCCTCGACCTCTCGTGTAATAATCGTTTCGGCAGGTTTCTCCTGGCTTACTTTGTACCTCTGGCAACCCGTGCAGTGGCGAACATAGCGGGCGACGTCGCGGTCCACGTAGCGCTGGTTCACGCGATTACTGGTCTTCCGGATTCCCAAGTGTTCGGCGGTGGGTTGGTCATGGCACTCCTCAAGGACTCGTTGGCGGTAGTCCGTCCCTACACACAGCTTCCACGGTATGTGCTCCTCTTCATTTGGTTGCAGTCCGATAAGGCGATATACCTGCCCATTTTCCTCCCTGTAGTCCGGGAACTTAGCGGGTTCAGTACGTGTCTTTTGGAGCATCTTCTTGATCCACTTGCAGTTGACTCCTCATACCTGTACTTGATGCGCCATGGGCAGCGGTTGGCGAGAAAGGGACGTCGGCCACTAGGTTCTGGGCCCCTTTCCGGTAGTGGACGTCATACTGGTAACTCGAGAGCCCAGTGTGCGATCCTGCCCGTCGGGTTGTCTATCGAGTTCATCCATTTTAGCGAGTGGTGATCCGTGAGCATGTCAAAGCGGCACCACTCGATGTAGCAAACTTCCCTCAAGTTGGCGATGTGCTCCTCCAGTGTGGATCTTATGACGATGATGTCGTCCAGATATGCGAACGCTTGGGGTTCCATATCCGGACCAATCACCGTGTCTAAAGCGCGCTGAACCGAGCGGAGTGAAGGCCGAGCGGCATCACCCGCCAGTGAAACCGACCTCTGCTGGGGAAGGAAAAAGCCGTGCACTCCCGGCTGTCTGGGGCTACTGGTATCTGCCAGTACCCATTTTTGAGCTCCAGCGTCGAGATGAACTTGGCGTTCCGGAGGCGTTCCAAGATCTGGTGGATCCTCGGGAGCGGATAGGCGTCGGGCACAAAGTTCTCGCTGAGTTGGCGATAGTCCACGCACATACGGACGTCACAATTTTTTAGGCCGCGATCACAATGGGTGCACGGTGTGGACTCTTTGAGGGCTTGATACGCCCGTCCCGAAGAAGCTCGTTGATTTGTCTAGCGATGATGGCCCTCATAGCCGGGTTCCTTGGAAAGTATCGCTGCTTGAGAGGCCGGTCGTTGCGCATGATGATCCGGTGATCTGCGATATGGGATACCCCCTCAGTAGATTGTGCTCGTCCCACCAAATTTATATTGTGTGATTGCCCGCCCAGAGAGAACGCTTTGGGATTAATAGATTGTTCAGGTTGTTTATTCCACTTCAATAAGATTTTTGTATTTCAAGTCTCGCTGCTGCGTCCTGATCCTCCACGGTTGCGGCTGCACTCCTTGATTGTCCACGCACGCGATGGATCTCGCACGTGATGGATCTCAAGCTCCGAACTTCTTGACATTGCTTCTCGATCTTCTCGCGGACTCGGTTGTTAACTTTGACTGGCTCCGTTGACGCACTCGCTTTGATTCTCGCACTCGTACTAGTTGCCGTGCGCCTGCGTCCTCCGCCTTCTAGAGGCTCCGCCAGTCCCGTTGCTACTGCCGGCGTCGGTCACGCCACCCGGTCCGGTAAATGTCGCGTGATCGGGTCCAAAGTCCGGCTCGTCCCGTTATTCTTCACGGCGTCTCCTCCTTGACGTCCAAAGTCCAACGCCGTCGATCACGCCACCGGGTCCAAGGTCCACCTGAGTCCCGCTATATTAGCGGCGTCTCCTTTTGGCGGCCACCTGCCTCGGCACTGCCTGCCTGTTGCTAGGCAGTTTTCCTGGGCTGCCCTCCCCGTCCCCTTGCCCGGCTTGTTTGACATAGCGGCTGCTGACCTTGAGCATCCCCTGCGCACTGCTTTGTGGGGAGTATAAATTACAACTCCTCACAAGCTTTGATGCCGATCGAACTTCAACATTAAATGCGTTATTGTATACTAGTGCCTTGCTGAACCCGGACTTGGAAATCTGTAAGACCCTATGCATTAACATCGGGCGCGCTTAATGTTGACTATACCCTCGAGTTAGCGCAAATTACTAATAATTTTTATTTATTAGTATTGTTTAGTCTCGAAGGGATAGGATCGCGCAGTATTTCCTAGTTGGTCACGCGCTTGATTTATGTTATTTATTCACTGAGCAGGATTACGCAGGATCCTCTGGCTATTTTCACTGTTTTGTTTTGGTCTGGGTTTGGCGGTGTAATATCTTCTTTTTTTTTTAAGGTTGAGTGTCTATGTTGAGCAAGGATCACGAGTGACTTCGGCGAAGGATGTTCACTAAATGTCCTCGAAGATAATTATTTACCGCGGCGAAAGGGATATAGCGAAGGGTTCACAAAATGTCCTCGAAGATTAAATAATTCCTTTATGTTCAAGCCAATTTCTTGGAAAAAAAAGAATTTACGTTTGCACGTTAATGAGCTTGTGTTCAAAGAATTCAAGGAAATATAACTTTTGAAGAAACCATATAATTGTTTGTAACGAATGAATTTCTAACTGTAAGTTTCGTAACCGCAAAATCTTTTTTAAGCTACATCTAATTTAAGCTATTTTTAGTTTTTGCCTGAGCAA
Source organism: Drosophila asahinai (assembly GCA_008042795.1). Classification (NCBI taxonomy): domain Eukaryota; kingdom Metazoa; phylum Arthropoda; class Insecta; order Diptera; family Drosophilidae; genus Drosophila; species Drosophila asahinai. Next base: position 7,540 of record VNJZ01008465.1, on the reverse strand, counting down.
ATGAATTTGTACGCTCGACAAAAGAATGTCAATAGTAAGATCATAACAGATGCAGCAGAGCTTCGGAATTTTATTGACATTTTATTCTTCATATCGGTCTACCGATTTCTCAATGTTCGTTCATATTGGGGAACACATTCCTTTGAAATAGTAAGGCGCACAATGACTCGAAATAAATTTGAAGAGCTCCGAAAGAAGCTGCATTTTAATGATAACTCCCCAGCAATACCCAAAAATCAGCACGGCTATGATCGATTATTTAAAGTGCGGCCACTGATCACGCACTTTAACAAAAGATTTCAAATAGTTCCGAGCCAATAAATTCTTCAGAATATCCTACTACTACTTTTTTTACAGCAAGATCTTCATCAGACGACAATTTGCAATTTGGCACACGATGAACTCGTAAAGTTCCAAAGCTGTAAATCCCGCTGCTTCGATGGTAAAAAACCAGTCCAAGTGACGAATAAAAATTGTCAAAGTATGATGATGTGGCTTACATTGTCAGGGACTATTTGAGAAGTCGGACAACGATATTTGAAGCAGCTCCAAGATCCGGAGCGCCCTCGGCTATGACATTATCACCAGCGCCTGCATATATTTCCAAAAATATGAGAATCCGGAGGAATCGCATAAAGAGAAAGCTTTGTTCCCCATTTATGAGGCTTCGCTGGTATATACTGACGTGTCGGATTACCTCGCATTTTTGTCGAGCATATTTGTTCATCGACACATCGACACGGGGGGACCTCGAAGTTGGTCAGAGCCTCCATAATGCTGCACCATCTCGCAGTGTTGAATGCATTGCGTAAGTCCAATGTCACTATGAGGCACTATTTCTTAGCCCCTCCTTTCCAGCGTCGGCCTGCGATAGCAGCACTGGCGAGGTGAACCACCTTGGATATGGCATCAATGATTGACTTTGCCTTTCTGAAGTCAAACTGGGCTTCAGAGAGGTCGCCAGCCGCCACTATAGCCTTCTGGATCCTGGTGCCGATCAGGTGCTCCAACACTTTTCCAGCTCCGTCTATAAGACAGATTAGCCGAAAAAATTACGGCTCGCCCGGCGGTTTTCCCGGCTTTGGGAGGAGCACCAGTCTCTGGATCTTCCAGCTTGCTGTGAATATGCCCGCCCTGAGACAACCGTCGAAGACATCAAATAACTCCGGCCGGAGGGAGAGGGCCAGCTTTAGGGCGCGATTCAGGATGTTGTCCGGGCCAGGAGCCTTGGTTGCGTTGACGAAGCGAAGTGTTGCAGGTTGATACCTGCGGGTTTGACATCCTGGGGAACAGGTGCTCGACGATGCGTACAAGACTCTCCCGGGTTAGTGGAGCTAACTGCCTGGAACTGTTCAGCTTTTTCACCACAATCTTATATGCGCTTCCCCAAGGGTCGCTGTCCGCCGAATCGCAGAGGTCGTTTGCACGTTAATGACCTTGTGTTCAAAGAATTCAAGGAAATTTCGGAGGAAATAGAACCATTGAAGACACCATATGATTGTTTTTAACATTTTGTAACGGATGAATTTCTAACTGTAAGTTTCGTAACCGCAAAATCTTTTTTAAGCTTCATCTAATTTTATCATCATTATTATTATTATTATTATTAAATTGGCCTTGTTGCACCGCGACCAGATGTTAGGTCTTTTGTGCCAGCCTGTAGGATTGGGGTAGAGCCTCTATACCTAGGCTTTTAATAAAAGAGAGCAATCTGTTCCCAAATCCTGTAGTTGTTGAAGTCGACGTCTGATTAGCGAGGGGCATTCACACAGAACATGTTCTGATGTTTCTGGCTCCATCTCACAGAATCTGCATGTGTCGATTTCTGAAAATTTTAATTTCTTAAGGGGATACCTTAGGTTGCAGTGACCCGTAAGGTAGCCTGTTAGAGTACGAATTTCACTCTTTTTTAAATTGATGATGCGCTTAGATCGCGACATCTGGGGGACGAGAAATTGTTTGGCTGGTCTCAGCCCTGCACTGTCGGTCCAGTCGCAACTTATATCCTTTTCATCCCATTTCATAAGCAGTTCTCTTTTGTGTCCATTCGAAAGTCCATAGAACGGTATAGGTCCGATTAGAGGTGTCATCGCCCCGCGTTTAGCTAGGGAGTCTGCCACCTCGATTCCTATATGACCTTCATACCCTGGCACCCAAGAGGTAAAGAAGGAGATCGTGAAGGATTTCAGCGCTATGAGCGCCGCCTGACTGTCAGAGAAGAAGTAAATCCGTGCGCCTCGCATTTTCCAGCGAAGGCATTCACGAGCACAGATTTCTATGGCGTATATCTCTGCTTGGAAAATGGTCGGAGACTTTTCAATGGCTATGGACTTGTTGAACCTTGGTCCAAAAATACCAGCCCCGGTGTCACCGTTTTCCAGTTTCGACCTGTCAGTGTACCACGTTTGTGATCCACTGGGCAAAGATAATGATTTTGTATTCCAATCGTGTCTGGTGTGCAAGACTACAGAGAAGTTTCTGTGGAAAACAAGTTTAGGTTTCTGTTCGTCAGTTACGCGCAGAATGGGCTTGTTTATTAGGGGTTCAAGAACCCGTAAATGCCCGGTAAGATCACCACTTTTTATATCGGTGATGTTTTGAAGGGGAAGTACCCCCAGGCAGGCCTCCTTTTTCAGGGTGATGGGTAGAGGGGGTATGTCAGTTATGACTGCAAGTGCTGCAGTGGGGCATGTCCGGATGGCTCCAGTGATGCCTATTCAGACCAGTCGTTGTATTTTGGTAAGTGCTGCCGCAGCTGTCTTCTGGGTAGATTTCGTCCACCAAACAAGAGATGCATAGGTTAGGTTAGGTTAGGTTTATGGACAGTCCTTTGTCCTGACACCATCTGCTGGCTATATTAAGGGATTGCTTGCCAGCCCACTATATAGATGACTAGATCATCAGCGTAGACCTGGATGGGGAACCCTAAGTTGTTGAACTTATACAGTAGCTCGTCGGTGACCAGAGTCCACAAGGAGTACTCTCACTCCTCCTTGAGGGAACCCCCTTGTGGCTGTGATTGAGGTAATGGTTCCTCCTAGGTCTACAGTTATGATTCTAGATTTGAGCATTTCCAGAATCCACCTAATAATGGGTGTGGAGACATTTTTTCGTGCAAGAGAGGCATGGATAACCTCATATGACGTGTTGTCAAAAGCTCCTAAGATGTCTAAAAAGGCACCTAGAGCTATTTGTTGAGCGCCATTGGCCTTTTCATGGGTTCTTGTAAGGCAGTGAATGGCAGCCTCGGTTGACTTACCAGCTTGGTACGCGTATTGGTACTTATGTAGGGGAAGATGCTTGACATTCACCTCCCTGATGTGCTTGTCAATTATCTTCTCCATAGTTTTAAGAAAGAAGGAGCTAAGGCTAATCGGTCTATAGGACTTAGGCAGTTGGGAATCTTTCTTCCCTACCTTAGGAATAAACACAACTTTTACTGTAAGCCATTTGCTTGGTATGTGTCCAAGCACGAGACTAGCTCGGAATAAACAGACCAGGGGGATTGCGAGTTTGTGCAGTCTCCGCTGCAACAAGAATTGATAAATTCCATCCGGTCCAGGGAATTTGTATGGACTAAAACTTTGTATAGCCCATTGTACGCTATTTTGATGAAACAGTCTAAAGGGCATGTGTCCAACACGTTCTGATTGATAGGGGGGTTCCCTTCCCTCAGTCCTGTTGGAGTCTGCCACCATAGCCACGCGCAGGTGTGGGCACTCTCCAATCCCAGAGAGGTAGGTCGATGCCTCACTTTCTGAGTTGGGTTGCTCCGTAGCCACGCATCCAGGAAAGTGAGTAGCCAGGAGTAGGCTACTCGTTTCCGTTGGGTTGTTTGTGTGGGTTCCATCTGGATTTTTCAACGTACATATGCCGTTTGAGTGGTCCTTGGAGAGAGCTTTTTGTAGCCTGACAGCTTCCGGGAGAGTTGAAATCTGCCCGCAGTGTTGGCGCCACGTGACCCGTTTAGACCTTCTCAGCTCTTTATTGTAGAGCGTTAAAGCAGATTTGTAGGAATCCCATGTGCCCTTCTCACTCTTCGCTTTATTAAAGAGCCTTCGCTCAGCCTTTTTAAGATCGTCAAGGATCGCCAAGATAGCAGGGCAACTTTGGAAAATACAACTTTTGAATTTATCATGATTTGCCCCTAATTATTCGCAAATTATTTACGGAAAAAAAAATTTGACACGGAATTTTTTAGGTAATTTTTTAGTTGCCCTGCTAAGTTGATATCAAGTTAGCAGGGCAACTCCAGAAAACATTAATATTTCCAAAATCTTTTTTGCTCAGAATTCGCCGCTAATTATTCGCAAATTATTTACGGAAACAAAAAATTTGTTGCTCCAGTTTTTAAATTTATTTTTTAAAAACAAAAGGTTGCCCTGCTAAGTTGATATCAAGTTAGCAGGACAACTATAGTAAACCTTTACATTTATAAAATAATTTTTTTTTTAGAATTTTTCGCTAATTATTCGTGAAAGAATAAAATTGTTGTTCTAGTATTAATTTTATTATTTTAAAAATTGTTTTGCTATATAAACCAATCATATTGGCGGGCTCCTCTGTTATGTTAAGAAAAGTGGCAACGCCAAGCCAGTTCGAACGTGTGCTAGAGAGTGTGTGTGTGCATGGCTTTTGCGTAGGAATTAGTGTATTAGTGTTAAAGTGCAATCAACGGACAGCCAGAGTGTTATAAAGATGTATTAACTGTAAATATCGTTTGAGCTTGGTTAAGAAATGTAGCAAAGAATCTACTTTGTCCAAAATAATACAACTCTGGCTGTCCGTTGATTGCACTTTAACACTAATACACTAATTCCTATGCAAAAGCCATACACACAAATACTGTATAGCACCCGTTCGAACTGGCTTGGAGTTGCCACTTTTCTTGACATAACAGAGGATCGGTCAATATCGGTTTAGATAGCAAAACAATTTTTAAAATAATAAAATGAATACTAGACCAACAAATTTTATTCTTTCACGAATAATTACCGAATAATTAGCGGCAAATTCTGAACAAAAAAGATTTTGGAAATATTGAAGTTTTCTGGAGTTCCTCAGCTAACTTGATGTCAACTTAGCAGGGCATCTAAAAAATTACCTAAAAAATTCCCCCGTAAATAATTTGCGAATAATTAGCGGCAAATTATGGTAAATTCAAAAGTTTTATTTTCCAAAGTTGCCCTGCTAACTTGATGGACATGCCCTTCTGATCTTACGAACTTTTTGTTCACAGCTAGCGTGATATGCCGATTCAATGTTTGTTAGAAGCGCAGTAGCCTCATGCTCTAGCTCGTATATGGATATTATCGGACGGGTGGAGCAGTCTCTGGATTGCTCAAGTTAAAAACAAAGAAGATCCCAATTTGTGTTTTTGGGACTTCTAGTAACTAGGCTACATTGCAAGGCAAATCCTATATCAAATCGGATGTGCTGGTGATCTGACATAGTGATCTCACTCGCAACGTGCCAGTTTGAGACAACGGACAACATATTTAGACTACAAAGAGTTAGGTCGAGGACTTCCTCGAGTTAGGTCGAGGACTTCCTCTCTAATTGCGTTAATAAATGAAGGCTCGCTGCCCTGATTTAGTAAACCTATATTTTTTACTAATAATGTACTCAAGAAGGCACTCACCTCTTTTGTTGATGTCGCTGCTCCCCCAGACCGTGTGATGCTTATTGGCATCGCAAGCGATTATCCACCGGAGCCGGTTTCTCTGGCAGTGCTCTACCAGGGCACAGGTAGCCGCCGGAGGCACATCGTCAGTGTCGCCGGGCAGATAGGCGGAGGCCAGCACTGTCTCCTGCTCGCCATGGGCAGTGGGTATTGTAACCCAAACTGCCACCAGGTCCTCACTGATAAACTGTGATAGGGGAACAAATGTTAGATTTCTGTTAATAAACAAAAATAGATATCAAACAATAATGTGTTCGACTTGCGTGTCCATGGCGTGCCTTATGTGGAAGGGGAAAACCTACGGACTCTGTTCAATCAGCTCTGCTTTAATCTGCAGCTCACACCTCCACCGTGAGTCCGAGACATTTTTCAAACACGCAAAACACAAAATTCAAATGTTGACCCCGTCATTATCGTCAAAATGGACAACGAGCGAGAGAAGTTCGCGGTCCTTCGAAAAATTGGGGCTTATCGTAGAGAAGCAAAAGCCCAACTAAATTTGAAATTTGTTGGAATAGACTCAGAAGCTCTGATCTATGTTAATGAACAGCTGATACGAGATAATTATCTCATATTTAAAGAGGCGATGAGATTAAAAAAGCGGAAAGCTCTGGCCGCCGTTCTTACTCGACGTGGTGCTGTTCACGTGCGCTGTAATGGGAGCGAGAGCATACATTGCATTGAGAGCATGGAGGAGCTTTTGTGCTTAAGCCCTGGTAAGGGAACCACTACGGCCACTCTCTCTTTTCACGCAATTGATAATCATAATGAAGTTTCTGAGGCCAAGTCTGCGGCGCAGGAGAGCTTTCGCTCTTAAATATAATTTTTCATTTTTAATTAAGTAAAATATAGTATTAGATAAATGTCCCTTATTTAATAGTTCTTTTTTGTTAGTCGATATAGTTTGTTTTGCTGAGTATGCATGCCTAAAATCTTAATTTTTAATCCATGCAGGATGATATAGGAGGTTCCATGGCTGTTAGTATTCTTAAGGTATTAAGCAATTACAAAAAGGGTTTAAAGGCCCCAGTCAGCGTAATTTCTTGGTTTTTCCATATTATTATTCTATATTATTAAAATTCTGCCCTGACTGGCTGATTGTTGACCGGCAATTAAATATAATTAATTATCAACTTCGTACTTATCTCAGTTGGAAATGGGTCGCTGGAAAAATCCGGTCGAATGATCAAAATGTTCGGGGGACGTCAACCTCGGTAGAAGGCAGCTTCGTAGGGCCCACGGGTGGTGGTTGATGATATGCGGTTAGAAGCTGTGGGGGAGAAAAAACACTCGGCGATCGCGAGAAGGCAAACTTTTCTAAATTGGCGCGGACCGACCGGGCGTTGTATTTCTTTGGTTGACATTCGAGTACTAACCTTATACTAATTGGGCGCTGTGCTTCAGAGCGCAATGGAACTTCACGGGAGCGGGACAACGGGAGAGCCTGGAAGCGCCAGCATCCAGCGCTGGAGTGTGGGCAAGAACTTACTAGAAGTTTGGCTGGATAAAAATCGCAATGTCAACGCTACTTTTGACTGGGTTTGGGTCAAAGTAATTCCAAATGATTTTTCGGAAAACGATTTGGAGGTGAATAAAAACAAAATAAAAAACTTTATTGTTCAAATTAAGAGACTCCTGAACAAAGCACACGGAAATATTCGTCGCTTCAAAGAAAATAATGCTAGCTGGCTTGCGGAGCTAATATTTTATTCAAAAGATGATTGTAATCATAATCTTGGTGGACGACCTCGGGTCTCTTATGACGAAGGAAGTTTACGGCATAAAAGAAGATTTGCTTCCAAACTTGCAAAGGAAAATTCAACACTTCTACTTATTGAAGCAGCTGCTATGTCTGCT